>CM062814.1:261983649-261998880 GCA_031772625.1 Pinus tabuliformis | reverse complement strand
ATGACTACTAGAGTAGTGTTAAATGATCCTAAACTGCAGGCACATAGGGAACATATGGAGACTTATGCTATAATCTCCAAATTCATGGGAATATGGCCCACGAAAAAGGGTTTACATATATGGATCTAGTACCACTGGAAACCCAGAGGAAGCATCGCTCTTCATCTTGGGTCAAAGGGATTTTTCACCATGGTGTTCACAAACATCGAAGACAAAGATAGAATATTTGAAGGAGGACCCTACTTTTATGCAGACGCTGGCCTCTATATGCGGCCTTGGATGATGAACTTTGTTCCAGAGCAGGAGACTTTCACTTCGGTACCGGTCTAGGTAAGGCTCTATTCTCTACCTCTTGATTACTGGAAAACTGAATCACTTTCTGCCATTGGCAACAAACTAGGTTGTTTTGTCAAAGGTTCGGAAGCCACATAAAGGGGAAAATACACTTCCTATGCAAGGATTTGTGTAGAAATGGATCTATCAAGAGCCCTTCCAGATGAAGTCATCCTGGAAGTTTTTGATGAGGAATGGGTGCAAACTATGGACAATGATCATATCCCATTCAGATGTCATAAATGGCATGAACATGGACACTTCTTCAAACATTTCCCTATTAGTAGAGCAGACAACAAGAGAAAACCTAATGCAATGAAGGACAAATAAAGCTTTCAGAAAGTGGCAAGTAGAGGAAAAGGAGGGAAAAAAGCACCAAAGCAACATTGTAATGAGTGTCAAAAGGCCAGTTAAAATAGGTATCAAGCATTGGAAGAGAATGAAGAAATGGCTAATGAAGACCAATCTATAGAGGATGGCCCTAATGAAAAGGAAGGAAGAAAACTGCAACCCAACACAAGAGATTAGTAATAAGAAATAAACTATGACGAGTGAAACAGAACTAGAAATGGATCAAGAAATGACCCAGAGTGAAACAGATCTGGAGGACCATGAACTTCAGGAAATTCTAGATAAGGAACACCTAGATCTGGAAGGGTTCTTGATGTAGGGAACCACAGAAGGGATAGATTTTCTACCCCAAGAAGAATGCAATAGAATTCAATAGTTGTTTTTATGGAAAACTCAGGAAAGGGCATTAGATAAAGGAAAAACCATTGACAAGTAGGAGTACAAAGGTGTGAAAACAATGAAATCAACTCTAGGATTAGCTGCTAGAAATGAAGGAAAGAAGAGGGGTAGGAAAATGAATAAGGACCTTTTGATGGATTGTGGAAAGTTAATGATAGACTTGGGTAAGATGAAAGACCTAACTAGTTACTCCTTTTCAAATCTTTAATTATGAAGTTCACATCCTGGAATATCAGAGGTCTAGGTAGTAAAAGAAAACAAAGAATGTTTACTTATAGAATGAAACAAGAAATGCCAAATATGATCTCATCCAGGAAACGAAATGTTCCATTCAAAAAATAAAACAAATTCATAGCAAATGGCTCAGTAGATTTGAGTTTCTAGAGGTTAAAGCTGAAAACATAGAGGGGGCATTCTAACTCTTTGGAATCCCTAGAAAATCAGCATAATAGATGCATAAGCATCCAGAAATTACTTATCAGTGGTCATTCAACTACTGGGGGTTTCAGAAACCTTCCTAGTCACAAATGTTTATGGTCCTCAAAGAATAGATGACAAACTCAAATTGCTAGAATCCCTCGTAAATCTTAGGAACATATAGGGTGGGATTCCTTAGATAATGGGAGGTGATTTTAACATGATCAAATCTCTTTCGGAGAAAAAATGAGGTACCATAGCACTAAACAAAGACTCCTTAGCATTCCAATCATTCATAGATGATATGAAATTGGTTGATTCATAATTCAGCAATGACCTTTTTACCTAGAACAACAAAAGAGAAGGTGAGGCATAGGTAGCCTCTAAATTTGACGGGTTCATGATATCAGAGGAGCTTATGCTTATAAATAAAGAAATAATAGCAAGAGTCCTTCCCTTTGGAGGTTCTGATCACTGACCAATTCAATTGGAAATCAAGGGTATGGTTTCTCCCAGGAATAGGCCCTTTAGATTCAAGAATATCTAGCTCTCCCACCTGGATTTCATCAATGACATTGAAAAATGCTTGTCTGAAGACTTGCAATTCCAAGGATCGAAAATGTACCTCCTTCATAAAAGACTAAAGCATGTCAAGTTCAAGCTCAAAGAATGGAACAAGAAGGATTTTGGTAACATTTTTGTGAACAAAAAATCATTGGAAATCGAAATTCAGGAACTCAACTAGGCATTGATCAAATATGGCTTTGACAAAGTCAAAAGTGAACAAGTTGAAAAACATCATCAAGAAAGGGAAAATTTATGCAAACAAGAGGAAATATTTTGGAGGCAAAAGTCTAGAGTTCAATGGCCGAAGGAAGGAGAGCGGAATACAAGATTTTTCCACAGATCCACTATGTCTAATAGAGCACACCATAGAATCTCTATGATAAAGGATGAGAATGGGGAGCTTCAGAACACTCATAAGAATATTGAAGTTGTGCTTGTTCAGCGTTTCTGAAACATCACTTGGGAAAACAATATAGACAGGGAACAATCCATCAAGGAAATTAAAAGGCATATCCCTAAGATAGTGTCTAGAGAGGACAATTTTAACCTCAATAGACCTGTTACTGAAGAGGAGTCCAGTGAGGTTATCAAAGACATGCAGAATTGCAAAGCACCAGGCCCGGATGGTTTCAATGTGGATTTTTTTAAAGCTTGTCGGCATATTGTCAAACAGGATATTCTGAATGTGGTGGAGGATTCCAGGGGTAGAAAAAATATCTTGAAATCCCTCAACACCTCCTTCATCTCCCTGATCCCCAAATAGGATTCAGCTCAAACTGTAGATAAGTACAGACCCATAGCTTTATGTAATGTGGTATACAAGATAATATCCAAGGTTGTGGCTAATAAACTAAAACCTCTCCTTCCTATTTAGTGTCAGAGGAACAGGCAGGTTATGTTGAGGGCGAACAAATCTTAAATAACATTTTTCAAGCCCATGGGGTGGTTCACATGCTTACCAGTAAAAGGCGGGTGGGGATGATCATGCAATTGGATATTTCCAAAGCATATGACAAGGTGAACTGGATTTACATCAAGAAGGTCTCACTACTTTTGGGTTCGACCACAACTGGGTCAGATGGGTCATGGCTCTGGTGACTTCTTCCAACTTTTCAATTTTGGTGAATGGCTCTCCCTCAGAGATCTTCATTCCTTCTAGAGGCCTTAGGCAGGGATACCTACTCTCTCCCTTGCTTTTCATGCTCATGATGGAGGGACTTGGAAGGTCCATTAAGCATGCCAAGGCAACGGGAAAAATCAAAGGTATTCAATTATCCGAGAATGGTCTGACTCACCAATAATTTGTAGATGATACCATGCTATAAGGAATCCCCACAATCATAGAAGCTTCAGCCTACAATCAAATCCTGAAGTTATTTTCCATCGCTACAGGTATGGAAGTCAACCTCTCTAAGTCAAAAATATTCTTCTTAAACACTAACATTAATATTCAGAGAAATATTTGAAGAATTCTTGGCTTCCAAAGGGACTCCCTCCCCACAAAGAATTTGGGAATTCCTCTCACAGCCAAACCAATGCACAAGAGTATCTAGAAATTGGTGCTCAATAAGTTGCAGGACAAAGTGAAAAATTGGACCTTCAGAGTCTTGAACCTGGCAGGCAAGGTGGTTCAGACAAAGGTAGTTCTACAATCTATCTCGGTGTTATAGACATTTTTGGGCACTGCAACCCCAATCATACATGTCCATAAACCAAGGGATTCTAAGTCCCTAAAAGTGTTGTTTCATACCCTAAAGGAACCAGGTCAGCTGATTACATCATCTCCCAGAAGTTCTTCACAGGAAATTGCTCACAACTGGTCAAAACTGGACCATACAGGTTGCTCAGTGCTAAGGGTGTGATGCATCCCACCTGCCCAGTGTAAATGGTGCAATGCATACTGAAAATCCCTTCTGTAGGGTGCGATGGGCGAGAGTGGACAAATTCCAAAGACAGTTTACAAGGTGGATGATCATAAAATCTTCCAGATACTTCTCCTATGATACTTGCCTATCTGAATTTGCCCAGGGATGAGTAGGAGATCATAAATCTCCAAGTGGAATCAAGAACTATGAGAGAGACGACACTAATCAAAATCCTAGAAGTTGACTCACCCCCCTGCAATCATCTATATATGGATCCCTCATCCCAGAGATCCAGAGGCTAGAATTTTGTATCTTGTAAGGAAGTGTTGTTGGTTTCTTTGTGCAACATCATAGTGTTGGGTGATATAAGCTTTTCATGAGGTGAAGAAGAGCTTTCATGCTAGGAGGATGACGCTGGGTCATAACAATTGGTTGTAATCCTCTTTTCTATTCTTGATATTAATAAAGATATTCAGGTTTTCCTCCACATTCTTGTATGTTTGATGATATATGCATTTGTGTGGTCAATATATATCTGGTCCTATATTGTTTATGATTGTAGATCTCTGTTCTTCGATAGTATTATGCTGCTTTGATACCACAAGTGCTCTTTGATGCTGGATAGACGAAGGAAAAGTGGTAAGGATCTGTCAGAAGGGAGAGGACCCAAGCAAGGAACCAAGCGCAAGACTAATGTTGGTGTCCTTTGTTCCCCTCTTATCTACTTCTCATAAAGGAAAGAAAAAGTAGTTTTAGTTTGTTTGTTTCTAAGATAGCTACCAGTCTTAGTGGGACTAGTAGCTCCGAGTGGACACTAGATTTCCCGATAACAAAATGGCAACTCCACTAGGGAGCAAATAGATTGTTTGCTTGTCTATATTTGTTTGTTTTATAAACTTACAGACGGAGCCTGAAGTCAAGCTAGCTAGCCTTCGAACTGCATTTGCTATGCAAGTGCAAAGTAGATCAATGCGCTTCAGTCTATCTTTGGGTTTTGTTTATAAACTGAACAATCGATTTGCAAACCTTCTAATTGCCTTAGTGGTGGCTCTAGTAACCTCATTAGATCGACCCCTGTGATTTATATTTACTGAACATCACTTGTTTAGCCTAAATCCCTGAGCTAAGCTGCAAACTGTGACCCGGAACCAAGTTGAAGTCTCGTCCCTGGACCATCGCACTTTCTCCTCTTGGGAACCTGGATGCATCACACCTCCTGTGTGTAGTAGGTGCGCTGCATTGCACTTTCCCTATGTTGCAGGTGCGCTGATCAGACAAGACCTCTTCTGCTCTCCGATTTTGGTTTCTGTGTTCACTCTCTTCAACTTTATTCAAGAGTTTTGCTGTCTGTGATCAGTATACCACTGTGGAAACCCTCTTTCTTTCCATCATTCCGCCTCCATTTTGCAAAGAACTATGGATGTTTTTATGTATTGTGTGCCATTTTCAGTTCTCTTTTACAAAGAAGTAGCATAATCAAACTGTCGTCCTTTGATTTGAAAGTGTCGCAAGTGTCGTTTTCAGTCAAAGAAAAGAATTATATTGTTCTTGATGGTCGATTATACAATTACTCTTGTATTTGATTTGAATTAGTATTTTTTCAAGTGTCGAAAGCAGTTTTCAATTCAAAATAGCAAAGTGTCATCATTATCTTCCTTTCGTTTTTGAAGAATTTTTTTTTAGTATTATCGCTTTGAAAAGATAATTCAAATTTTTACTTAGCATTCTTCTTGTCATTCACACATTAAGAAAGCTGAAAACAAATACATGCATGTGCATTTGCATTTAGACTACTTGTTGGTTTGATTTAGGATAATGCATCTAGTGTGTGCTCTCTACTCTATGTTGAAAGAATATCATCTCTCTTTCTTTAGTAGCTAGGATTTTCATTGCAAAAAGAAGATTAAACGATTGTTTATCATCTTATATTGAATTTTAGGAATTGTACATCTACATCATGCGGTGAACCTGAAAGGAAAATTTCTTAAGAAAGATCAACTGTAAAATAAATTCAATGAACATAAAAATTCTTTGGAACCTAACGCACAACATTTAGAAGTCTAGGCTAGAGACGTATTTCGGTGTCGTAAATCTTGGTAACTATCGCTTTCATTGTTGGTTGGGTGATTCCTCCTCTTTGAGACAACAAGTACCAGTATGGACTTGTGCTCCCACGTACCGTCGAGTATATATTGGGAGACCACAATAGGCTATATCCTTGATCCATAGGAAACCGTGTCTGCCACCCTATGGATCGCAATGCACTGAACACATCATTTGGGAAGATTGATTTCCATACCGTAAAAAGTATTCTACAGTTTTGTGATTGGTTTGGTAATCCCTCTGTCTATATTTCCATAGTAGTCTCTCTCATTCCCTTTCAGACTCCTTAAAAGAAAAGGTCCATCTGAGCACTTGTCACTTCAAGCTCATTAAAAATCGAAGGCGACTAGAGTCATCTTTTGTTTTTTCTCGACTCTTAAAAATTTAAAAAAAAAGTTGTGTCAAAGCGTCTAAATTTTTTTTTTAATCGGAATACTATCACCATTCCCACATTGGTCATAGGTTGAGAAAAATGGAGTCCACCAACCAAGGATTTCCCCTTGGAGGAAATCCTAGTCCTTTCTCCTCTTGGGAGATGTTGGTGCACCTCATATGGCCACATTGTCACTTCCAAGAGTGACGATTGGCTTGCCAATATGGATCTTCTCGACCTCCGTCATTCAGAACACCATGATTCCTGAACAATTGAGTCAGAAACTAGATGATACTAAAGTTACCCCCCAACCTTCTACTTCATCCGATTCTCCCTCTCCTCCTTCCTCTTCACTTGATAAAGCTGGTAAAGCCAAAATTCAAGTAACTAAGAAGGATAAGATGGGGAAGGAGAAGAAAGAGAAGAAGTAGGAGGAGCTAAAGGTGAAAAGGGGTAACTGGGCATCGTCTAGTGAAAATCCGCACACTGCACCGTCCAACCCTAAATCTCCATGTATCATTTGCAAAGGAGACCACTATCATTGAGATTGTCCTTGCATCCCTTGGATCTTAAGGGGACTGGTCTCCTCATTTTCACAATCCGGTGTCATCAACCTCTGAAGATCATGTTGAAAGTACACCATCAACTAGTGAAAGAGAAGCATTTGGACAAAAATGGAAATGTAAATTTCCTTGTAAACTGTGTGAAGGCGATCATGTCATCCACCGTTGTCCCTTCCTAGATGAAGCTAAAAGTGGCTTGGATAACCATCCCGCTTCATCGCTACAGCTTCCTCCTGGATACAAGAAACTCCTGCCGAGTCTGTTGCTAGTTGAAAATCCGACCGACACGCCATTGTTGTCGGTCGAAGCATCTACCATTGAAGATAAACCCATTGAATCCATACCAGGTGAAAGTCAAAAGGTTGAGGTGGTAGTCGACCTGGTTTTGCCTTCAAAAGGTCCATCTTCAGATGATACAATCACCAAAGAGAATGAGAACGACGGTGTTCAAATTATTTTCGTAAACATAGACTTCGATGAACATGGGGGCAATCTACCCATTCCTTTACCGCAGGAAGGAAGTTCGTCAGAGTCATATTTGGCCGTCTATTCAGTCCCACCTCTAAGCAACCTAGTTTTTTCCTTCGATTCGAATCTACTAGGAAAACCCCATTTACCAACTAATGTACCATTATGTATCATTTTACAAGCTTAAAAAATGATCATGGTTGGTACCATCATAGATGAAGGGGCTTCTGTGCGTATCATTTCCTCAATTGCTTGGGAAGCACTTGGTTCGCCATCGCTTCTGCTTGAGATGAGAAATCTAACAGGCTTTGACAAAGGAACCAGTTAACCATTAGGGATCCTTCCCAATGTGCCCATAACGTTGAGAAGGAAAACCATTTATATGAACGTGATGGTAGTCCAAGGACCTCTGGATTATAACCTACTCCTTGGGGGTGACTATATTTATAGCATGGGGGTCATTGTCTCCTCACTCTTTAAAGTAATGTGTTTTCCGCATAAAGGCCGAGTGGTAAAACTCGTCGACCAGCTTTCGTTCCCTGGCTCACACATAGCTAATGGTCAAATTCCATCCCTAAATGGTCTTTTCATGCAAGGAATGTCTCATCAATCTCTGGTCCGTCCACCTGAAGAGCGCGAGTGATTCCGGGGGACATGATTGAAACCCAGGGGGCATGCACCCTGGTCTGTTTCGGCAGGAAAACATTGGGTATAGGGTAGGTTTCCACGGAGGATATATGACTAGTCTGACACACCGATCTATTTAGGAAAATGGGATTGGACTAGAATAAGATTCCCTCGTCAAAGTTATGTGAGTGGAGGCGACCGCGCCACTCACCTTTGTCTATTTCGGTAGAGATCACCAAGGAAGTGTTTTGTCTGCAACGCAAATGGAGCAATCTTGCAAATGAGAGAAATTTCATATGGTAATCTGGAAACTCTACTTCGCTATGCCTGGGGGCATGTAAAACTCTTTTCCTGAAAGTAAAGAGCAACCATTTATTTTCTTAGTTTGTAGTTTCTCAACCCTTTAAACTCGTAGGATTGGTCATTTCTAGCTTACATAATGAAAGGATCTGGAGTAGAGTTTTGAATGGTGCAAGCTCCCTAAAAATTGAACCTATTGATGGGACATCCTTATTATACGACTGGCACGAGCAATTTTTATGCAAAGTTCAAGCTCATTAAAAATTAAACCTTAGCAATGAGAAAATGTTTCCCCCAGAGTTTAATCTCATTAAAAAATGAACCAATCCCCGGTAAATAACCATTGTGAGTGCATTATCATCAGCTTTTGAGCACTGGTTGTGTTCTTACCATCACCTCCACTCTGTTTAAGCCGATCATTCACCTCCATTTGATTGTTTACCCCTTTTGAGGAACAACTGTGAAGAGTGATATTGTTAGCCATCCTTGTGACACTGCTGTGATTGGAAAATTCCAAACCTTACCTGGAATCAGCTGCTACTTGAAATTATCACTCGTTCCTCAAAAAACAAGTCTCCTTTAAGATCTTTTCATCTAACTTGTAAAATATGAAAAGATTGTCAAGCAATTGGCCTCTCTAGCTTGTTAAAGCTACCGGGGGTGTTATCCCTCCTCTAGATTTTAATATTTTTGGACTTGAGGGATTATTACACAAAAATATCGAGCACTTGTTTTGTTCGCATCATTAAAATTACCGAAAATTCATCCCTTTCGTATTATTTTATACTTTTTCGAACTTAAGGGATTATATGACGAAAAAGGATTATCGGAGTTTCCTTTACGTCCCTTTCAGACTCTCTAAAATTGAAGAGGACCAAGTTATCTTTGTTGTTAAACTCGTTAAAACCAAATAGCAACAAACTTTTCCATATAGACAAGAATGAGTTTCACTGTCACTAGGCTAGTTAAAACATAGAGACGGGTTTGACCGAAGGGAAAATTATAGAAAAAGCATATGTTATCCTCCTTAAGCTTGACAAAAATAAAGAGGTATTGGGCAGCAATGACTGGGGAAAAATTGGGAAGAAAACTTGAAGAAACTTTATTGGTAGCAAGTCGCTCTTGAACATGACACTTTCACTCCACATCCAAGTCGGGTTGGGTTATTCCATTCACTAGTCATATCACCATTGGTCCATCGCACCATCCATATTTGGGGTTAACACTACCAATCCATGTCAGTTTCACCAAAATGTTCAAAAGAAGTCACTCAGAGAATTCACCTGTGTCTCATCCGCTGCAATACATTCATGCTCCATTCTTTCATGATCGCCACCCTGAACCCTGTATCATCAGATCGTTTTCACCTCCAAAATCATTTACTCCATTCCGTGTCATAGATGTGGGATTCATTAAGGCCCTCCTATGATGGGTTGCCTCTTGTCAACATCAGCTCATTATCCAAGAAGTCAACCTAGGAATAACCCTTTCAGTACTTTGAAGCTTGCATGCCTCAATGGCAAGTTTCTCACTTTCGGTGACAGGTTTACATCAATGGCCTTCGACTGAAAGATTTTGTGTGGTGTTCGACACCAAGTCCCTTTTTCACACCACGCGAATTGTACTGTAGTACCTTGAGGGTCATCATCATTATCGGTGATTCCTCTCACACCTGTTAACAACATGCATCATTGGCTGGTAAGCAAGCGATGCCTTTCCATGTTTGACTCCAGAACATCTTTCACATGGATCGACTTGCACTCCGAGTGAATATTGGACGAGTTTGAAGACCCCGGATCTAGCTTCATCCATCCAGGCTGCGATATATTCAAGAAAATAAAGACATCAAATGTACATCATTGCTGCACAGATGATCATCCGAATCAAAGGACGATGACTCTATCAGAATCATCAGTCTACCACACAGACGGTCGTCTGTCGTATGTACATGAAAGTTAATTTATAAATATGAGCATGGGAATGCCCACCTCAGTTAGATCATGAAAAATATTATGAAGATAATGTATTGTATCGTATCTTATTACAGGTTGCCTTCCAGCTCAAAAAAACTTCGGATCCTCATGATAAAGCATTTCACGCGACAATAAAAGATTAACGACCTCATGCTTTAGGGGGCAACTGTTATAGACATTTTTGGGCACTACAACCCCAATCATACATGTCCATAAACCAAGGGTTCCTAAGTCCCTAAAAGTGATTTTTCATACCCTAAAGGAACAAGTTCAGTTGATTACATCATCTCCAAGAAGTTCTCCACAGGAAATTGCTCAGAACTGGTCAAAACTGGACCATACAAGTTGCTCAATGCTAAGGGTGCCGTCCCACTTGCCTAGTGTAAAGGGTGCAATGCATACTGAAAATCCCTTTTGTAGGGTGCGATGGGCAGGAGTGGACGAATGCCAGAGACAGTTTGCGAGGTGGATGATCATAGAATCTTCTAGAAACTTCTCCTATGACACCTGCCTCTCTGAATTCACCCAAGGATGGGTAGGAGATCATCAATCTCCAAGTGGAATCAAGAACTATGTTAAGATTAGGTATGTTCTATGCTAGAGCAATTTATTTAAATTTTCACAGTTAGCAATCACATCAGCATTATGATAAACTGCAGATAGAACATAAATATAAAACGCAGAAGACAAGCCAAGACAAGAGGACACAAGATATGGCATGAGCCAGGGACAAACCCCACAATGTGTGTGGAAACCTTTTGATCAAATCTTCTTTTATCTTCAAAGTTCAGCAGAGAAAGAGAGAGAGAGAGAGATAATACATTTACATCAGAAGTTAATACTTAGACTTATCTAGATCTGAGCATAGATCATCTCCTACAATGATGATGCATGAGATCAGTTGAAGACATTCTGCTTCAACTGATTCTCCTGGTGACGTCTTCTCCTATCCATTTCGTTTATCTGCTGCAACTTACCATGTAGCACCATCATGTTGCATCATGTATCATCATGCTGCTCATGATTGATGTGCTTCCAATACATCAAGTTGTCCATGACCTCATACTTCAAGTTGCCCATGTGTCGTGCTGCTTCATGATTTCATCATACTGCCCATACTTATGATTACATTTATCATGATATTGTCCATGCTCCATGTATCATACATCATGCTGCTCATAAGGCTGCCCATCATGTTGCTCATAATGCTGCCCATGCTGACCTTCTGTTCCTTCATTATGGAGTTCATACAATTATTAGCCTTAGCTGCTTGCTATGGCTTGCAGCCTAGCAAAGCAACTAGGCTATCCTCCACGTAGTCCCATTAATTGTTGCCCTTCAAAGATGACATCGTATATGTATGCCCAAATCATACATCATGTTGCCTTGACTGCATCATTTGTGCCTGTGTATATATATATGCTGAACAGTGTGTAGTATAGCCTACATATATATATATGTTCTGAATGTTGCGATGTGTCATTTCCTCCACTGCAGCTTCATCATGTGACTGCATTCCATATAACTATGTTCCACTGACTATGTTTATCCCTAGACTGCATGTCGCTGAGTTGAGTTAATGCCATGACTGCATTCACCATTGGCTGCGTATGAGTCATGACTCTTGATGTCCTTGTAGAACATTTCTTCATGCTGTGCATAGTCTCCATTGCTGCATATATGTTAATGCTTCCATGACAGCTTATGGAGTCTTCATTGTTGTGCGTATATGCATTCAATGACAACGTATGATCATGTACAATGTAGGTGGCTCACAGATCTGCGTATATATATCTTCATCATGTACATCGTATGTGTCTCCCGATCAGCGTATATCTGGATAGATGAGCAGCACTTATAGTCTTCGCTCCTCTCTAGAGGGTTATTTCACATGTTCTATCACAAAGTTTCTGTAAAAATAGCTCCAAAGCTTTTGATACTAGAAGTGACACCAACAATGCAATCCTACCAACACCTTCATTAGCTTGCATTATCTTTTTAATCCATGTCGCAAGAATGCGGGTATCGACCTTCTTCCTCATGGTGACCCTACACTTCGAGGGACTGATATTTCGTATTATCCGCGGAAAAAAAAAAAACAGAAGATAAAATCCAAATCACCGCGATCTTCTAACGCGTTTCGGCATACTAAAGAGGAACGACCGTGCGTGAGATTTGAACCCTAGAACTCTGAACACTCCCCCGCAAACAGAGCATAACCACCCCAGGAAAAATATTGATGGATACGGAAACCAGAATCCGGTTTTCTTCATAATTGTGCTTTATGTCCTTTGTTTACTTATATCCCTGCGCCTTTATTCAAAGATGACTGCATTCTCCATTAGGGCATCATAGATATTAGGGCACTCCTTTTAGATCTCTTTCTCCATCAAACCCAAAACAGGATGAAGAGAGATTCCGAAAGTGAGTGTGAAGAATGACTTAAAGTCTTCTTCTATTTATACTAAAATGTATATAATGAATAGTCATGACGTTTGGGCTTCTAGAGCCTACATAAGAGCTGGTCGGCTTAACTATAATTACATAAACAAAATAAATTCATATCTCCATAAATACTTATCGGAATCGGATGATCTTTGGATCAATCCTACACCTCTCGACGAGAGGGATCCAATAAAAATATCAGCTGCCATAAATAAGCCGACCCACATGAAGTTTGGCCCTATTTTCCAATTTAACAAACTATCAGAGAGGACACTAATCAAAATCCCAGAAGCTAACTCACCCCCCTGCAATCATCTATATATGGATCCCTCATCCCAGAGATCCAGAGGTTGGAATTTTGTATCTTGTAAGGAAGTGTTGTTGGTTTCTTGGTGCAACATCATAGTGTTGGGTGATCTAAGCTTTTCATGAGGTGAAGAAGGGCTTTCATACTAGGAGGATGACACTGGGTCAGAAAAATTGGTTGTAATCCACTTTGCTATTCTTGATATTAATAAAGCTATTCAAGTTTTCCTCCACATTCTTGTATGTTTGATGATATATGCATTTGTGTGGTCAATATATATCTGGTCCTATATTTTTTATGATTGTAGATCTCTGTTCTTCAATAGTATTATGCTGCTTTGATCCCACAAGTGCTCTTTGATGTTGGGTAGATGAAGGAAAAGCGGTAAGGATCTGTCAGAAGGGAGAGGAAGCAAGCAAGGAACCAAGTGCAAGACTGAGGTTGGTGTCCTTTTTTCCCATCTTATCTAATTCTCATAAAGGAAAGCAAAGGTACTTTTAGTTTTTTTGTTTTTAAGATAGCTACAAGTCTTAGTGGGACTAGCAGCTCTGAGTGGACACTAGATTTCTTGATAACACTCAGATTTCATGTTATCAACCCTCCCAGCTCCCGAAGGTGTTTTAGAGAAATTCAGGAATATACAAAGAGATTTCCTCTGGGTAAGGTAGAAACAAAGAAGAAATGTGCCTTGGTCTCTTGGGATAAAATCTGTAAACCCAAGAGCCATGGGGGCCTAAGCATGGATGATCAGGAGAATCTTAGTAAAGTTCTAAGAGCCAAGCTTTGGTGGCGATGGGTACAAGAGCCGAAAGCCCAGTGGGAAAGGATCTGGAAAGAGAAATATGCTAGCTCTTGGCACACTAATGATCTCATAAGAATGTCTGGAAATTTAAAAGGCTCTCACATCTTGAATAGAGCCTAGGAAAATAGAAGCCTATTTCAAAAAAACAGTTTCTAGTAAATCAGAGTAGGAGATCTTGCACTCTTTTGGGAGGAAAAATCGCAACAAGAACCAACGTTGTTAACAGAGGATTTTTTAAGCCTCAAGCAGGAAAAACATTCCCAAGGGTTATACAAAGTTAAGGATTTTTAGGATCTTTCTCAGATCTTTGGAAAGTGTAGAAGCTGGAGAAAAATTGACGTAGAGACGATAGCCCCATAAAAATTGAAGAAGAGTCCCTTGGGAGCCTGCCTAAACAAAGGATGATTTTAGTAACAAAGGGGTAGGATCAGTTGAGATGGGGCAATAACAATAAAGGCACCTTTAATATTAAAGAAGCTAAAGGTATTCTCCTTGGGCTTGATTCTAATGTTCCAGAAAAGACCTGGCAACACCTCTGGAAGCACCAAGGTTGGATGAAGATCAAGATTTTCATGTGGTTGGTTCATCATAAGAAAATTTTAACTTGGGAAAACATTAGGAATACGGGTGTTATTGGGCCTTCTAGATGCCATCTCTGTGAAGAGTAGGAGGAGACTATGGAGCACATTCTCAACAACTTCTCTTACACCACCTGGCTGTGGGATTCTTTCTCTACCATTTTCCAACAGAAAGATAGGGACAAAAATAGTATCACAAATACCCTAAACAAGTGGAGAGGAAACTATTCAGAGAATGAGTTCCTTAATTTAGCCTAGGCCTTCATGCCACGTTTCATTATCTAGAATGTTTGGAAAGAAAGGAATAAAAGAGTTTTTAAGAATGAAAAGGCTATCCCTCATCGTCTATTTGATCTGATCCTAAAGCAGCTCCAAGAGATAGTTAGTACCACAGTACACAATTCCCCAAGGACTAATCAGGAAGGACATAGCTATGGATATAGAGAAAGATTTCTGGCAACCTCCACCGAAAGGCTATCTGAAATACAACATTGATGGGGCTTCAAAAGGCAACCCGGGAATAGCTGGTTTTGGAGGAGTTTTAAGAGATGAAGAGGGTAGTATTATCTTTATCTTCCACTTCAATTTTGGAAGAGCCACAAATAATATGGTAGAATTAATGGCTCTGGAACAATGTCTAGAGTCTCTGATCCAGAACCATGGCTCAAATGTCATTGTAGAAGCAGACTCATAGATTACCATTAACTTTGTGAAAAGAATCAACTATGGTACTCGACTGGAGAAAGTCTCTAATCACTGG